>JAMKCH010087088.1:0-12106 GCA_023653785.1 Ophioderma brevispina | reverse complement strand
TTACTACACCTGCAGTCAATTTTTTAACCGGTCTCATTTACCTACCACACTGTTATTTTTTTCTGTTTTTATTCACATGACCTGTTTTCATTTAGCTGATCTGTTTTTTTTTACCCCACTTTATATTACCTTACCTGCTTTTTTTTTTGCCTGACGTGTATTCATTTATGTTTCATTCACATAACCTTTATTTATTTCATCGACCTGTTTTCATTTACCATCCTGTATTCATCAATCAACTCGAACCCAAAGAGTAACTCGAACTATAAAAGCAACTCGAACTAAAAAGCAACTCGAACTCGAAATCTGCAACTCTAGCTCGAACTCATAACTCGAACTCTAAAAGCAACCTCGAACTCGAACTCTAAACGCCAAATCGAAACTCTAAAAGCAATCTAACGCGAACTCGAACTCGACACTCTAATCGAACTCATAAAATAGTTTTTTACCCTTATATTAGTGGCTTAGGTAGTAATTCAATCCTAAAAATTGTAAGTTTTGGGAAAAATATGGCAAAACACATATCATAAGCCATGCAGTAATATCCCCCCCTAACAACCTCTCACAATTATCTAAGCATGTTCAATAAAATAATATTTAGACACATGCACATCTTACCTTACCCAGTTCCTTCTTCATATTTGGGTCTTTTACAATCTCTAGTTGTAGAACGGGACAAATATAGATACTTTAAGAGTGCCATACGGCACGATTAACGTTTACGGTCTTATCCGCCTTCATTTTTGATCCTGGACCTAATAGAGAGAGGACCAACAAACGCGAACACCACCATTACCTAATTCGATTACCCATGCATCTCGACAGAAGCTAGGCACTCGATATGTATTCATGTGCATCCCGATCTCTTCTCTTTGCCGCGGTCGATGCATTGACTAGTGGAAAAGCCTGTCCCCAAAACTTTGTAATTTGACCGATTTTTTTTGGGTGGGGTTTTGTGACCCCTGACTGTAGGGGTTTTTGTAAAGTACATAGTACATTCAATTATCATCTTTTTTTGGCAAGGGTTGTTGACACCAACTAGAGGAGATTTTTTTTCAGAAATACCGGAAACGCACCCATCAAGAGATCCGCCATTCCTTTGTGGAGCTACGACTGTATACAATAATCTTGCATTTTGGGTGATTTTGTGAAACGTAATTTGTTAAAATCCTTGTGAAAATACTATGAAAGCTTTCGATCACTCCGACTCGTGAGAACTGTTTAATGAAAGTTCAATGTACCTTTAACAATGTATAACTTCTGAACTGTTGCCCAAGCGCGCCCAACAAGTGTAATTGTACATCGAAAACGGGGAGGGCGAACGGGGGGAGGGTAGTGAGGGGTGGGGAGGGGCCACAAAATTGTAAGTTTTTAACTTCCGGTTATGTTGATTTGTTTACCGCTGTGGCTGTTTATAGCCAATACCATGTCGAACTGATTCCAATGTCATTTTCATCTGAAATATGAATTGATAAGTCGTACTTTGATACCACTTAAAGTATAATTATAAATAGACTTAACCCTTGTCTTCCGAAGGTGGGGGGGGGGGGATTTTTAATTAAATTAACCGCTCTCTTCTAATTATTTCCGCCAACCAAAACCCGGTTCCAAATGAGTTAATGTAATTACCAATGACCATTTTATGCTTCGTTTCATCACCCCCTCCCCCATTAAAAACACTACGGCTGTATAGAAAGATATAGGGTTATCCTAAAGTGATGGATCGGGTGTGGCAATCACCCCCCCCCCCCCCCATACGCGTAATCCCGGGGGGATGGGGTATTATATTCCCCCTAATATTTTGATGACGGGGGGATGGTCAATACTGGATCATCCCCCGAATGTTGATACACAGTTCACGGTTTTTGACCCACAAATAACCTCATATTTTACCATGATAGTTTAAAAATGGTAAATTTCTGCGCGATTTGCGCGCATTTTTCACATGCAATTTATGTAATGATTTAGCTTCTAAATGGCAAAATTTTTAGCGCGATTCGCGCGCACATGGCAATAATGGTGTCTTTCAGACAAAACACACATTTCATCTTTTTACATAAATTTCATCAAACCCACCCCCACGCCCCATGGTAAAAAGAAATTGGACGCCACTGCCCCCCACCCCCCCCTTTCAGGAGGGAAATACCAAAACACGCCTAGTAAGGGACACAGGAATATACACAGACATTTGATTTTAGTTTGCAATAGATAGCAGGTCCTCATCTTTCCTTGATACCAAAATGAGTACAACATACTAACATGTTATAATGACGTCATAATGTCTCTACATGATGGAAAATGTTTAAGTGTTACAATATTATTTTTGCGCCAGTAAATTTACAAAATATCAATGTTTCTTCCTATATGCAGTATTTTTAAACGTTTTTACCTTATGACGTCAGAGTGACGTCATCGCTAGTTTCTACATATTTTGATACCAATGGAAAGAGTATAACTAATAAATTCTAAGCTATACTGTAGGTACCAAATTTATAGGAATTGGATGTTCAATGAAGAAAATTCAAGCGAAGGCCAGTCAGCCCTCCTGCTGAGAGGGTGATTATCGCATTATCTTAAGCCGGTAAATGGGGATTCAATAACAAAAGGCGGCAACGTGATAGGGTCTTTGAAACTAGTGTGTTGTTGGTCCTTCCCTCTATTACGTCCATGGTTTGATCAATGGCAACTGAATGGTATGAAAAATCCAAGATACAAAATGCAAATAACCCTACAAGGAAGGGGGCTCATCACATCGGGCCGTACATTCCGGGACTGAAATTGTGATGGTATGCGTGAGTGTGCGGTGAGAGTGATGGTGTGGACGTGCGTTGGTGTGTGTGTGTGTGTGTGTGTGTGTGGGTGGGTGCGCGCGCGCGTGTGTGTGTGTGTGTGTGTGGGTGTGTGTGTGAGTGTGTGTGTGTACGTGTGAGTGTGTGGGTGAATGTATAACCAAATTAGGAATAAAGATCATGAACAAAAGAGAAAGTGACCTCCAATACCTTCAACTTGAGCGCTTTCGTATTGTTAGTGTAAACTGAGAAAAGACATATTGTTATCTTCAAACACATCTGGGGCTTTTCCGGATTTTATATACTCGCTTACGCTGTGAGTTTTGCATGCAGATGTGCAAAGGAGAGCGAGAAAAATCGCGTATCACTTTCGCGCCAAAGGTCTCGATAAGTCGTAAAACAACAAGACGGAGCGGTCTAAAGTGGTTTTCATTGCACTTAATTTTCATATGCTGCAAATATCTTGAAGGAGCCTATTTAATAGCGGGTCATTTACTTTGAGTACGCGCAAGCCTTTCTGTCATATCCGTAAGATATGAAGTAAAATATTGAAAACAGAATAATTTTGTGTAAGTGGCTATTAACTGTTCTTTCTTTTTAATGTAACAGAAATACTGTTAAATTAACTTGATTGGCTATTAATATGCATTTTGTTGCAAATTACGTTTTGACCGGTACTTTACAAAAACATTTATTTTAGCACAGTATGTATGATCTTTGGAATTGTTGTTGATGTGTGAAAGTGTGTCGCGCAAAAGGATGAATATCTTATTTCAATCAACTCGTATAGTCAAGCAAATTTGTCTGAAACATGTAAAAATACATATTTGCTATATACTATATCTACTATCGTTCGTATTTTAATACTTCCTTGATCGAAATGACAGGCGGTAGAACAACATAGAATACTGCGACATGATTGGAGCATGGAACAAATAGCGGTAATAAAATGGAACGGGCATGATTAACGACCACATAAGTAAGGCCATAATCATAAGGAAATGGAGATTTCGGGTGATTTACAGAAAGACGTTTCATCTTATCATTAATGGTAGCAATGCGTGTGTATGCTGATCTGTAATTAAACTTTTATGAAAAACAAGACTTTTATCTTTAAGAAGATGCAACGGTTTCCTTTATATACAGGGGAGGATAACATTATCTTCTTTGTTATGAGTTATCTTCTTTTTAGTTATTCCCAGAGAGCTTAGAAACGCGATGTCCAAGGTTATTATGGTCATACAGAAGTCAAAATTGAAAACCATTCTAATCGAATTAAAAGCGCAACAAAAGCATTTGTCTTATTTACTAGGATTAAGGTTATAACTGTTTCCACTATCTATAATGAATATTTATAGATTTACGAGGTACAAACGGACTAAACTGACCAAAAGCAAAAGCGGAAAGACGAAAAAGACGAAAAATTTCTTTCCCCGTGGGTATTGTATAAACCGTCCGTGGAATTTTAAACAAGTTCTGCTCAGTCCCCGCGATAGTAAAAGTCTTCCATGTGGCATTACTTATAAATTCAATTGTTTTACTTTAAAATACTACAAACGTATTGAAATCTTAATTGCAGAAAAGAGAGACACTCAACTTTATTTTTAATTATTATTGTCATCAGCTTTATTTACTCGCCTAAAATTGAGGATGACAGAATAACGATTGAACCGTGAATATTCAAACTTTTGTACCACTACTCGATTTACTCTTATAAGTGCATTTCGTGATTCCAGCACCTTCTGTTTTATTGATTCTTCAGAAAAGCTTATTCCCAAAATTTTAGTTGATCCCGATCTTGCGGTTTTGTATTATGAGCAAATTACTGTTTCCCACGGTCCCGTGGGCCACTGTGCTGGAATTTCAGAAAATACAAAATTACGAATTTCTTACGGATACGGCTGAATTTGCACGTAAGATTAGGTACACGTGGACTACTAAGGCTCAGACGATATACAATCTCAGCTTTTTTGAGGTAAGTCGGGGGGACGAGGTTGTGGATCACGAAATGCCCCTTTAATTTTACGAAACGCAATATATAAAAAAAACACAAATGACAGTAATCATTAAAGATGAGTGTTCCAATCTTCTTGGGACCCCCACCCCTCTCGATTGACCGTAGTAGTAGTATCGGTTTGGATAGTAGACGAATGCCTGTATTTTTCTCATTGTTATCCTGAAATTTTAGCCTTCATTTTATTCCTACGACTTGGTGGGGAGTGTATGCAAGTGCCAGGCTCTCATACCAATAGAGAACTCAAAAGACAAAAATCGGAACAAGCACCTTCAACATAAGTCATGATAATTTAGCCAATTTTATCCGTCTTTGGCACGAAATCAATCAACAGACAGTAATTGAGCAGCGGAAAATGAGCATAACGAAGAATATTCATGCTTAGCAATCAATTACGACTGTAACGCCATAAATTCAAGAAAATTAGAAATCTGAGGTGATTTAGAGAACTGCAACAGAAAAGTTATTAGGTGCTTTTAAATAAATTGTAATCAAAGAAAGGGAGCAGGATGCGATGTGAAGTCAAGTGAAATTTCAAAACACAGTGAGTAAGTATGTTAAAGGGGGACGATCCGATTTAAGTATGTAAAGTTTTAATCCAGAACGTCTTCACCTCAAAACCCCATCTGTAAAGCTTCGCGCCGATATTCCAACCCGTTTTGATGGGAGAGCTAAAACGAACTAATCCCCTTAGAGTACTGTGTACAATTAACATTACCAAAATTTTGACCACTTCCGGTAAAATCTAGAGCGCACGTAATCAACGCCATCTTGAATATCGAGCCTGTGCGCAAAATATGTCATAAATTCTTTTGGTCATCCCAAAATATCCTTCACATTCTTATCCCAAAAATTTGTAAATTTACGTTCATTTAACAAATTATGCCTTCTCTTGTGACGGCCATCTTAGACGCCTAGATGTTTGAGCCCACTTCAGTAAGGTACAAATTTGTTTTCGTTTAGTCCTGGATGAATTTTCTATCTAAAATAGTTTTCCATAAAATAATTGCGGCTATTTTGAAATATCCTAGTTAGGAGAACACCCCCTTCAAGGTGATGGGAAAATTAATCACCAGATGGATGTGACGAACGGAACATCTGGTGATCTTAGCTATGGACTTACACTCAAAACCAAAACTGGTCAGCCTGACTAACATAGAGTTAGTACAGATGGTACCAATTTTGAAAAAAAAATGCACATTTGTCAGTTCCGCTGCAGACTAACTTGTATATTAGCCAGCCCTGTTACTATTTATTTGTTCAATTAATCCATAAAGATTGACTAACTTACTTTACAGACCACCAAAGAGTGGATATAATCTCTGTGCATCTCTTGTGAATGTGTGGTTACGTGGGTCACTCACTTAAGGTTTGTACGGTATTTGAGTTGCTAATCACTGCTTTATTGCATGATATATCACAGGTAGTATTCAGACTGTGCATGTAAAGCATGGATGCCATGCTTGTAAATTTGATGAGAAAGTTTCCCTGAACAGTCAGTGTATCAGCAGACATCATGCATCATCGCGTAGTTCAAAAAATTTAATTCAAGATTATTCACCCACTTCCTGTAGTTCCAGAGAATTTGTGTTTACAGATATTGCTGTTGAGTAGAATGTTTATGGCAATAATCCAGAAAAATGTTAGATCTAGATTAATTGGATCTTATGATATTGTCCAAAATGGCCCAAAATCCAGCGAGCTTCTAGCCTTTAATTTCTGTCTTCAACATGCTGTGCTTCGTTTGCAGGACGTATGAGTGATCTTGCGCGGGTTCATTTTGTGGTACAGTTGAATTCTATTAGGATAGGAATTGATGTCTTTTTTACAAAATGCCGATCAGTAGACATTAGGCACACAAATGCCACTACTATTCGCGAAGTTTTAGTAGTAATAACTGCAAAATTTGCAGGTGACTGGCCAGTTCTGTGACGTCCAAACCCATTCTTGTTTTCCGTGTACAACAATTCCATAAGTTTCAAAGTGTTGTTTGTTGTTGTTGTTGTTTTATTTCTTCTTCTTCTTCGTCTTCTTCTTATTCTTCTCCCAATGTTTCAACACACAAGCTCGCCATTTGGTAAAACGGGATGTTTTAGTTTCGTAAATATAAGGCCAGTTTAAATTTCTCCACTCTGTTTGGGGGTAATCCGTTACCAGGGTGAACTTCGATGCCAACATTTTTAAAAATGAGTTGCAATGTGTTATACAGCGTGTCCCAATAAAAACGCAACACTTTGTGACAACCACCATAAGTTTTTAACCAAGCATATGACTATTTGCCATATGGTGTAAGGTAAGAAGGGACAGTTAGCTAATATCTCTGAATATTTCATAGCGATAGATTTAAAGCAATATTGGCACATTTTTTGAAGAGCGCTCCCAATGTTCAAAATTTGATACTTTTGCATAGTTACGTTGGTAATTGTCTAGGAAACTGTACCTGCGAACAAGAATGCTAAAAAATGCGTATTTATCACAAAATAAGCGATTTTGTAATTAGAATTGGGATCCCAGATTGGACTTAACGGCAGCGATGGAAATGCTACGTTTATGTCCGTCCATGATGAAATAGTGCCACCTCGAGAAAATAACCTCTAACTTGACTTGCCTGAACTATTAAAACAACTAATGGATGAGCGTAGACACGTACATGGCGCTATTTCCCGGCTATTTCATATTGGAAGGCCGTTTCCAGCAGCCGTTGAATTATTATCGGGGATCTCGATAATAATTATTCTAGTACAAAATTCCTTCGTTTGTGACACATAGACATTTTCGAGCTTACCCATTCACAGGTTTAGTTTACTAGCCAGTTACCAATGCAACCGTGTAAAAATCTCCAAATTTTTGAAAAATTGGGGGCGCTCTTCAAAAAATATGCTAATATTGCTTTAATGACCCCTGCAATTAAGTTACCCGCAGGGCCCATTCTACCAAAATGATGGGCCGGTAAGCACAAGGGTGGCACTGACGAACAAAATGGCAAATACAATTTTGATTGCAATCAACTTTTAATTGCCCAGATTTCTTGCAAAAACAAGTTCTACTGGATCAAATAACCTCATTTACATAATTATTATTAAACTGATAATGATACTGATAATGAAAAAACATTAATTTATTCGGTGATAAAATACGTTTCAAGACGATATAAGAAATATAAAACTATGACTATAAAGTCAACGTTACGTAAAATTGTAAATGCGCTGGGTTACAACTTGCTTATTGCGTTCTGAATTTTATGAAGATAAAACATGTTTTCAATACAAAACTCAATAACAAATATCAGTATATAGACTGTGATTCATTTTTTTGGTTAAGATAACTCTTTGTGTGCTGTCATAAAACTAGGATGATTGATTAGCTCTAATCCAATGATGTCTAATTTAGATAATACACTGTTAAAATGTCTGTTATTTAACCTTAAAATACCCGAATCCTGCTACCGGTATTCTACCGTTAAATAACAACAACCCTAAAGATGAATTTACCGTTATGATTGAAGAGAAGTTTTAATGTTTTATCGATGTTTGCATGAAGAAAACACGTTGGCTGAATGCAAGACCAACGTGACGCTTTGTCGAAAATGGGTTTTGGTGAATTTTGAAAAAGGAGGTATTCGCGCATAATTTAATCTATGTGTGAAGATATGTAAGTGGTTAAAGGTGCGTGTTCCGATCGTCTTTGGCACCCCTCTGATTTACCAGGAAGTAGTATCGATTTTGATATTAGATGAAAGGCTGTATTTTTCTTATTGTCCTCCTGAAATTTGAGCCTTCAAATCCATTTAATTCCCAAGATATAAGCAAAACAACCCCCGTTTTAATGGTTAACAATAAATATTAGCACAGCATTGAATAGGGCTTTGCAATGTGCATTATTGCTTCTACCATCAAAACGCAAGTCTGTTTCCCACGTTACTTGATGGAGAGTAGGTGTAACTGGCAGGTTCTCATATGAAGTAGAAAACACAATAGACATAAATCGGAACAAGCACCTTTAAAAAGGTTTTAATTAGAAAAAGAAAATAACGTATGTGCAACGCGCTTTTTCTCCTAAGTGGCACTTACGTTGGTCTTGCATTAAACATATTTGCCCATTTTCAGTGCAAGACCAAAGTAAGTGCTGCACTTACGTTGGTCTTGCATTAAGCATTTTTGCAACTTTTCAGTGCAAGACCAAAAATTAACGTAAATGGCAGATACGTTGGTCTTGCATTAAACATTTGTGCACCTTTTTAGTGGTACTTAAGTTAGTCTTGCATTAACAAGCAAATACTGATTTCACTTACGTTCTCTTCTTTTGTAAATAAATATTTAATTACGTTTAACAAGGAGAAATTATTTGATTTATATCATACAAATACATTTCCTATTGTAATACCTGCTATAATTGTGGACACACCACCTATAGAAGCCAATAGAAGCACAAACATGTTCTTCCTGTAAAATTAGTCAAAATGCACTTACGTTGGTGTTGCATTCAGCCAACGATATTTTGTGTTAAAGTCATTAAAATGCTCAAGATTCTCTTACATACAGTAAATTTACTTTCTACGATGCACCGTATTTTAACGGTAGAATACTGGCAGCTGGGATTCCGGTATTCTACCACGTTATTTTTTTTCTAACAGTGTACGAGGTGTTTTTTAATCATATATTGCTAATTCCATCTTACAAGTGTTTTAAAATGTACATTTATTAGCTATTATTACCAATGGAAACAGTCATATTTGTTGCAGCACCAGTTATATGAAAAAAAGGAAAATGGTAGTTGGACCTACATTCATAATGGTTGTTCTCCACGCATATAGTACAGTGTCGTTTTTGTAGTAACTAGTGCCGTAATTTGGTAAAATGAGTCCTGTGGGTTACTTGATTTCTGGGGTCATATCTTTAGCTTTACTTTTATGATTTTTTTTTAAGGACATTACCTAACAGTCCTATCTTACCTTATAACAAAGAACAAGTAATCATTTGCTTTTGTTCAAAACTTCTAGTGGCTGGCACCATTTTAATCTGGTTGCCATGGTAACTGGAAAAGCCTGCGATTGGCTAAAAAAGAACATAAAAGAAAAAAAAAACATAAACATAGTTTCAACAGGTATGGTGTAAATGCAATGCTCATAAACATTTTTCGTCTTTTTGCCCACCTTTTGGGTGGTTCTTAAAACAATGATTTACCCTACCCCTAATTTACACCCTCAAATGTTTTTAATGGCAGATATTTCATGGCACGCGTGACTTACCTGAAAACGCTGCATGTAAGGTATACGCCATTATATGGATACATAAGTGAAAAATTGCTGAAATCTAAACCAAAACTGTTTTGGCCAAATCTTTATGAGTCTTAAAGTTAATGAAACAATATATTGTGCATAAGAATTTTCATCAAACCAACGCTGCCTTACTCAAGACAGATTGCATCAAAACGGCAGTATTACAAAATAACATAAATGGATTTTAACAACAATGAGATACATAATTATAAATTTTACCAACTTTCACAAATCTATATGTGTTTTTTAGATGAGATACGAGCTTCATGGAAAGTAGGTCTAGGTGTTTTCAAGTTATTATAGCCCTTTAAATGTTGAATACTATCGATCACAAAATGTGATATACCTAACATGTAGCGTTTTCAGGTAAACGACACTTGCCATGAAATATCTGCCATGGTTTGAAATAACCAACTAAATGCTTTGTGAAGGCGTATCTGCTGCCTAACTATATACTGTATCACATTTCAAGCAGCCATACATGTCCTAAGCAGATGTGTTGAAAATGGTTAAGAATTGTTCAGAGTTCTATACTCTAACTATACGTGTGCTAACTAAAATAGCTAGATCAAATTAGCGAACACCTGCAAACGCTGAGAATTACTGTCGCCTTGTATAAAAATATAACTCACCAACAAAGAATCACCCACTTCTAAGTTCACCTTGGCCTTGCCTGATCCCATGGCTTAACTTCATTTGATTGTTCACATTCATTAACAGAAATGTAGCCTCTAACAACGACGTTCTTGTTAGATTAGTAATAGATACCTTGTCAGAGTCTTAGGTTTGCAGCGACGCAGCTTGCAAGGTCATCTCGATGACCACCAACTAAGGGGCGATCACGTGACAGCAGACTTTCTTGTTGATGTATACGGTTTAATAATTTTACTACAATATAAAGGATTGCTAGAAGAGAAAATACAATTTTTGACATCTTATGACGTCTGAGGTCGCTAAACTTCAACAAACCAAGATGGCTGCCAAAATGACCTATATAATTAAGCTGATTTAAGGCACATTTTCATTTTCATAAATATATCCGATTTCAAGGTCAAAGATCACACATATGACATTTTTGAACACCTTTACCTTTACCTAGTACAGAGTGTGCCAAAAAGTGCAACATTTAGAAATTATATAGCGCTTTATACAATTAAGTCTCAAAGCGCTTTACATTTATTCCGCTGCCACTAGGAGAAATCACATTATTCACAATTCGGCAGCCAATTATAACGGCACACAGTATGACTACCCCTAACAGCTCCCCATTTACACCTGGGTGAAGTGAGACAAGCGAGATGAAGTGTCATGCCCAGGGACACAACACATTGGCCTCGGCGGGGCTCGAACTCATAAACTAATGATCATGAGTCCTGCTCTTTTCCACTACACCACCCGTCCTCTCACACAGAACAGTTTCTTAGCTACATAAAACTTTTCCCCCGATCAATTTGGACGATTTTAAAGGAAATTATAGCCAAATTACGAAAGCATGTCAAATTCACGTTGAGCCATTTTCACTCTCTTTGTTGGGAAGTTGTTCTGGGTAATGAGCACTGTGAAACTTATGTCGGGACGGTTGGCAGAAGGCCACTCTACTTGGAAGATACAAGGGGTGCATCCCTCTGTTGGATGTGGTACAGATGACAACCCAAATCAATCCTTGTGATATATGGTTAAAAGATGTTGGAGTCAAGTGTAATGTATTTCTTCTTGTGCTTGGATTTCCTTGGAGTTCCATTCTTGTGTTGCTGGTGTTTGCCCGAGTTTTTGCTGTTCTTTGCCTTTCATTGTTGCCTCTTTTTCTATTTAAGCTCACTCCATATCTCTGTGGAATATGTCACAAATTCATTTTATTGTATTATTGTTTGGTAAGCGACTATTGCTGAGAATACAAACAAATGGTTTCTACATTGCTTCTGGTGTGAATGAATGTTATCAACATAATCAGACGCTCTTCAGTGGCAAATTATGGCTGTTGATGGTTACCAGGATGATGACCAACATCTTAAAGCAATGCTAAAT
>JAMKCH010087086.1:0-17744 GCA_023653785.1 Ophioderma brevispina | reverse complement strand
TAGAAAAATTAATAAAATGTCAACTCAATTTATTTTTAGAATATCAGTGACCAATGGATATACACAACCGCAACATGCTCAAGCGAACAATAGAGCTATGATATTAAATAATCTGCCCGGAATACACTTCAACATTCTTCTACATCCATTGTTATTGTGCATGCAGTTCAACAGATTTCGAATGTTATGGCCTTGCCACACTGGCATGAGTTCTTTCCTCGTTCGCGATAAAAGAAATCTTGAGATTCTACTGTGTTCAATTAAATTAAGGGATTAGCAGCGATAATGCGAGAGAATCGAAAAAATGTGGAAATGCATGTTTTTAACTTATAAATCAGGGATAAATGTGTACAATTCCTTATAACTGCTTTAATATAGAAACAAACCACCAAATAGTGAACAAAATGAAGTATTTGAGGAAATTTGCCATACCGTCTCCCGCAAATAGACACACAGCGACAGCGTCTCAAAATCTGCACTAAACAGCTGATTGTGGTTTACACCAGTACACAATGAACAAAGATCAATAATGCTTGTGTTTGAGGGCAAAAAGTATTGATCATGGTGCACAATATCACGCTGAAAATCTGTGCTATTCACCGGGAAAGGCTTTTTTGATCTCAAGTCGGAATTTACGCACGTATAGAAATTACAGAATCAGATAAAAAGTACCGCCGTGTCCTTAATACACGGATTTCAAGCCAACCACTTGCAGGTTACGTTTGCATATTCATGCCAGTAACAAAAATACAAAAATATGATTTTTGATGATTTTTTCAATGTTTCGGGTTAGCAAATCGCTGCTAATCCCTTTAACTTTGCCTCTATGATTAATAAATTTTTTTTGAAAAGAAAATGTAAAGGACAAAATCATGCAAGAAAAGCCCTTGGCAAGTGCTGACCTAATTTGTACATAATTTAAATCCACAAGTTGTCTTTAAAATCCTATTTCTATTCAACTTACCTGGTTTTTATAAGAAAGGCAATGGTATTCAGCGACCTACATTTTTAAAAATCATGAGCGAGGCCCGAGGTGAGGTATGTTTCCCTTTATGTTATGAACAGATACTAGAAGTCAATACAGGAGGTGATAACATCTGAAATCTTTTCAACTGTGAGCAGTAACAATGGACCTGCATACCTTGATGAGAAAAAGATCCAAAGTGTGTTTAGTTTGATTGTTGCATATCATTAGCTCTATTGTTTGCCCGAGTTTATGTGTACACATTGGTCACTGACAGTCTGGAAGTAAATTACGTTAACATTTTATTCATTTTTCTAAATATGAGCACTCTTCATATGGGGATAAGTCTTTTCCTGGTTAACATATTTTTTTAAATTTTAGTGAATTTTATCACGGCCTACATGTGTGTCAAAAACTGATGTTTTCCCCAATACTCTTTGAAGGTGGGTACCTTGTGATGCCTGCTTTTAATTACATTTACAGATCAATACAAAGGGATTGCTCTGCTATAGTAGTCCATTTCTGCATGTGTTAAGATATGGTGTCTTTGTGTGTGCGTGTAAAAACGCTATTGCTTCAAGCCAGTGCGACCTTCAAGTCTCGCGCGGATGTCACTGCAAGGAGGTAGGGAAATGGAGTATGCAATGTGTGTGTTAAAAATGTTAACCCTGCATTCATGGACTTGTACTCTTGTATGCATCAGCTTCATAACATACGGTAATAAAATGTGTTGAAGGCTATACCATTTGACCTTATTTGCATATTTATCATGGTAATGACCTCATTTGCATATTTTATCAACTTCGCTTCAGCAGAAACTACAAATAATCTTGTGTATCAGCTGAATATAAACAAAAATAAAAACAAGGTCAATCTGTGTCAAAGGCCATCAAGAGGTTAAATTACATTTATGTCAAAAATTCACAAACCACAACAGATGCCACATTTGTTTTGGAGAATTCTTTTGTATCCTGTATTCTGAGGGCTAAAGGATGTTTGGTTTAGATGTGAAAATGTGACCCCTTTTGGTCGACCAATATTAGTTTTCCACAGTACTCTATGAGGATTACAAAATCATGTTTTAGCTTCCACATCAAACCGGGTTGAAATATCAGTGCGAAACTCTAGAGATGGGGTTTTGGGGTCAGTGTGCAAATTCCTTTGAAAATTTTTATAGCAGTTTTTGACAATTGTATCATAAATGGGATGCTTTAGTATATTTAGCATTGTAAAAAATGCAGGAGTTTCCGTAACCTGACCAATCTGACAGTTTTTTCTGATATACTTATGAATTCAGAAACCTTAACGGAATAAACCTGTGCTTTATTCCGTGAAGGGTTTTAGAATTCATAAGTGTGTCAGATGGGTCAGGTTCCTAAACTCCCAAAAATGATATACAAGCCAAAATTTGTGTAGCAGTTACTTCAAAATGGGTAGCATTTTACTATGCTAAACAGGGGAATTTGCACACTGTTTGGGGTGAAGGCCATTCTATCAAGATGAAAACTTTAAATGGTGATAGAATCTAGTATAAGTAATTTTGACCAAACTTTGGTCATCATTTAGATTATCACATGACATATGTGCACAACCATTTTTATTACTCAATTGAAATACACACACTGGCCAAAAGTATTGCAAAATGACAAATTATAATTCTTATTCAGTGGGCAGGTTTAGTAAGCAAACACGCAATATCATTGGTTGTTGCCTATCTTATATGAGACAATATTAGATAGTGTGTTGTCGCGCAAGTGTTTACGCAGTGCACAAAGCTAGTATGGGTTGGTTATTTTTGACAGCGGGAGAATATTTTTGCCCTTTTAACTAATATTATTTAAATATATTTTTGGTGATTAAAATAACAAAAACTAAATAATGAGAATAAAAGATAGGATTTGTTGTTTTGCCTATCTAATATCATGTCATATTGGATGGGCAGTCCAATATTTTGAGTAGTGGATGCCGGCACAATCTTTTATTCTCTAATTACAAATGCACCAGGAGCTGTGACTGCACATTATGTAATTAAGGTCAAAATGCTGTTTTCCAAACAGTTGTTATTCACTAGAATCCCATAGTGCAAAAAATGTTTGAATCGATTGCCATGTTCTCTAAATATGGCAGATTAAAAGAGCTGGCTGATGATAATTGCCCATTGTACTCCAGAAGGAATATGGACACAAAATGGATTCAAAGTAGCCACTAAATGAATTGCACAGGTTTGTTAGGGTCTGCTGTAGATGTTTACTGGAGAAAATCAGAATGGTTTTATGGACTTGAAATGAGATAACATCAGTGGAAGATGGGAGCATGTCATGATCACTCTTGGACTCAAATTGAACAGCAAGAAAAAGGTCACATGTTAACTACAATGTAGACATTATGCTGCTTGACATGGAATGTGATTGCATATCCACACTTGATTTGTGCCACATAATTTATCATTCAAAATTTCAAATACACCACATAATTTATCATTCAAATTGCATTTTGGATGTCTCAGAATTTCCACATATTGACATAACGTCATTTTTGGTCTACACAACCACTCCAATTTGCTCCTGTAAACACTTACAAACCTGTCCAATTCATTTAGTAGCTAATCTGAAGCCATTTCTGGTGTCCATGTGCCTGTATTCCTTCAGGAGTGCAATCATCAAATTCTAGTTCTTCAGCTATTAATTTGTCATATTTTGGGAACATGACAATTAAGGCAAGGTAATTAAGGTATTAGAACAGGGGTTCTCAACAGGCCAAATCCTGCCCGCCAACATATTTTTGGCCTTCAACTTGCTCTAAAATATAAAAGGAAACATAATAATTTCAGGTGTATTTGGCCTTCAAGTAGCTAGGGAACTTGCAGACATGTCTGGCATTCTCTGGCACTTCAGCTAATATAATTGAGAACCCCTCTATTAGAATTTAACAACACCTCAACACATGATAATTAAGGTATTAGAATTTAATGATACCTCAACACAATTCGCTGTAGAAGTGCCACGTAATAGGATTTGTTGTCCCGGCAATCGGTCCAAACAAATCATGGGGCTTATAACGCGGGAAATTCAAATCTTTCATTGTATGGCATGTGTCCTGTTCCTTGTGATTTGTTTGGACCGATTGCTCCGGTAAAGAATCGTATTACTTGGCACTTCTACAGTGAATTGAGTGTGTCATCATGGTAACTAATTTCATCAAACATTTTACAAGACAAACATAAAAAAACATAATGAACATTTTATTCTAGTTAATTCTAATTGAAACATTTAACAGCGATTAAAAAATACCTTTAAAATATTCAAGTCAAATATTTGTTTTTTGCATTCTTGAATTCTGGGGAATAGCATCTTTTTGAAAACACAATACACATCTTTTGCATTCAATTCATCAGTGTGTAGTAAAGAACCCATGGTACAATTTGAAATCATTTGGTGATTATGTTTTCTTCTGCATGCTGCAACACTTTTGGCCCGGGCTTTTGGCAAGTGTGCATAACTACCTATTTAGACACAATCACACACAAAATAAAAGCAATACAAAGTTGTTTTATGTAGAAAATATAATAAAGAAATTAAATTTTAATGTATATTATGCATACAAGAAGTATATAATCTTTACACCAATGATTCAACTTACCCACAATCAGTTATTACAGTACACAATATATACAAGTACATAGCTAAATTCTTCATAAGAGTATCTTGAAGTACCTATGGAGTAACCATGAAGTACCTCCCCAAATGGGTACCACATGGCAAGCCACAAAAGTGGGAATATTCATCTACATGTACCTTGATATACACACAGTATATAAACCACAGTGCACTCATAGGAAAGTACCTGTGCAAGAACTCTCATGCAAATAGTATTAAGAAAAGACCAAACAGAGGAAAGTATGGGCCCCTCTAAGTGTTGTCAACTTGGGAACTGGTAGTGGAGAACATGTTAAGGTGCTTTAGAGTACAGTATAAAATGAGCACTGCTAAAATTTTAGCTGCTGTGCACCTGCTGGTTTATGTACTTCGTAAGCACTTACATCAGTAATGGATCAAGGGTTTCCTGGAAATACAGCTAGCACTTAACATTATTTGTAAGAATCTGGCTGTGTATTTATTTTATTTTATAGAATTAAACAATTCACCCAATATTGCAATAAATTTATAAGGAATGTTTCAGAACAGAAAGGAAAGATTCATGGGAAGAAATACAATTTTAGATGTAGGAGGAAACTGAAGAACCCAATAGAGTACACATGTAGTATATCTCCATTTATACTTCATTCAGCCTGAACCAAGGAGTGATTTCATAGCTAATCACAGTAAGCCGCAGCTGTAATCGCGAGCGTACAAAGTCAATGTGCACGATACGCAAGCACAATAGCTGCACGAAAGCTATGACATCACTCCTTAGTTCAGGCAGGATGAAGTATAGCAGAGTAGGTTATATTGTGGCTTTTATTTGAATAAGTACTAATGCACCAACACATACACTCACTGTACTCACTCATTATCCTCCAAGGACCTTCATTTTTGTACATGGTTCATTAGATATCCTCAGAACGAAATTATTTCCAATATTTTAGTTGAATCTTATGGCATGTTTTGATGTTATGAGCAAAGGTCAGTTTTATGCTGCACCATAGGCATTTCATAGTCTCCATTCGCAATTTGTGCAGGCCTAAATATGTGACACTCAAATCTGATGTCATTGTGATCTTGTCAATCAGCAAACTAGTCATTGGCTTACTGCATTTTGCAAAATTAGACCCCACAAAATAAAACAAGTTCAATGCACCCATTTTGAAACAGCTGTGAAAATGTAAGCAATTCCATTGGCCGATGCCTGGGTTCAATTTGATAATTGAACCTAGGTAGTACATGCTGCGTATCGACGTCATTTGGAGGTTGAAGCGCTTGCCTGCCAATGTTGCTTCTCGCTGTGTATGTTCGTTATGTTTAATTGTTCGATTTTTTTCACTGGGTGGTGGTGGTCCTTTCTTATTGTATTTAAGCCATAAGGATCGCAAAATTGGGTTTAAGATGACCTTAAATTATAAAGCTATTTAAGAATGAGAATAAAGGTATGATTTGGGCAAATTGAATCCAGCGACACCATAATGTTTGTGTGGAAGAACTCGGCCTCCAGCCCTGTTCTTCCACTTAAAATAATGGTATTGCCTTGGTTTTGATTTGTTGTAAAGAGAGTACCGGTTTCCTAAATCACACCTTTATTCTAATTAGAACACATGCTTCATTCTGTCATCATACACTTTGATGCATGATGGAATACAGCATGTAAACCAATGAGTGCAGTTAGCCTGCCTCATTTTGTTCCATTCCACACAATAGAGTAAGCTTATAAAAAAGCTTAAATAGAGTAAGGAGAAAGCATGATGTATGCAACTTGCAAAAAATCAAATACGGTGTGCTACCATATCCGTTGGTAAGATTTTGCAAGTTTGATTTGGTAGAAACACACAACTGAAATTTCTGCAAAAGATTTTTGCTGTACAGTTACTGTACACATATTACATTTCACCCTTCAATGGGGCACTGCCTTGTCCCTGCAACTCACCTCATTGATCTTAAAATTTTTACATCATTGGAAACCTTTCATATAAACAACGTTAACGTTTTGCTGATTTGTTCTTTTGAAAGAAAATTAATTGTTTTTGTTACCTGCATCACTATATGTTCATGTAGCTTACACCGTGGTGGACTACACATAGATGCTTATTACTACATCTATATAAATGACAAATCTGTTTCAATTGGGACTTTAAGATTGGGTAATTTAGGTGATCAGCTTTAATTTATACAAAAAATATACTCTTAAATCTCACAGTTATAGCATCTATATACAGGAATGTATAGTTTTTAGCTCATCTTGATTGACCTCTCTATTCAGAGTTTTATCTGGGGGATGACTGGGGTACCCCTTTATCTGGCCAAAATTGGCCAAATTTCCACTCCCCCTTCCCCAATCAAAGTCTCCATTCTATAAATATTTCACTTGCGATATTTGAATACTGCCTGAAGTTAAGTAAAATACCACTTTGAAGTCAAATAAAGCTCAAGAATGCTTCAGAAAGCCCTGTTTTTGAAATATAATATGCCTATAACTTAAAACACTTGAAATTTTTCTCTGTAGGGCAGTAGGCAATACTGCCTTGCCTTGAAAACATTTAGGTTGGCCCACTCTCATCAGGAAGAAAAAAAAAAGTGGAAGGGCTTCATCTCTATATAAGTGCAATTGGCTGCAACTAATGCAAACTTGCTTTTAGAAGCATGTTTCATGTTTACATGCAGTACCATACGAGCTCTACAAAGTGTATGATTTATTTTTATAAGGATAGTACTTCACAGATTTGTGTAAAACATAATTTTTGCACATATCCATCCACCATGTCAAAATTAAAAATGGATAGACAACCTCTGAAGTCGGGTATTCCTGTATAAGGTGTGCATTTGCACAACTTTACTTGTACTCTGTGTGTGTGTGTGTGTGCACGTATGTTTGCATGTGCACATGTTTGCACATGTGTATATTCAGGTGGGTGGATGGTTAAGGGTCAAAATTCATTATACTAATGAATTAATCAATATATAATGAAAAGACAAGGTTTAAGACCCACATAATTACAGCCACTTAGGGTATCTTAAAGGCACAATCAGTGATTCAAGAAGTAAAAAAATTATAAAAATTATTTAAAAATCTGATTTTCTGCATATTTATAGCTCCTGTAGGTGATCTAACATATTCTAAAAGTGATAAAATCAAAAGCGCCTAGAAAGGTTACATGTGATTTTAAGTGAAAATTGGCCTAGCTCCATGCAATTGAATGGGACTTCATATTTTGTATAGTACTGCTATATTCTTAATTCTTTTAAGACTTGTTAAAACAAGTGAATAATTATGAGAAAGTACATAATTTCTTTTTTCTCTTTTCACTTTTAAGATCTCAATACAAAAGTGATTTTTTCAATATTTTTGCAGAATCACTGACAGTGCTTTTATCTAGTACAAGGTAGTGCCATTGTTGGCATGCTTTTATAATATCAAGTTGGTACAATCTAAAAATATTGACAAATCAGGTTTCTAGGCCTACTATACATGAAATCGGCCAACTGTTTCAAACCAATCTAATCAAGAGCCAACTCCCTTTTTAAGGCCTATCTTTTTTTTATTGTTGTCATCATTGTTTTTATGCATGGTGACACGTTGGGTAGTATATTCACATGTCTGAATAAGTACCATGTCACCAAATGTTGTCATCAAGCACATCAACAAGGCATGTTACAAAACCACATATCATTTCAGGCCCTGCTAAAAAAATGGCATGTTTTTCCCCTTTTTAACACCTGCAAAATTATGAATACAAAATTACAAATATAATTGTTTAGATCTACCTATACATCTCCTTATTTAATATTTTGGAACTTAAGTACCCATGCCCAATCGCATGGCTTCATGGAAGGTAGCGTAACAACAACACCGGCGCCACCAGAGCCGGCCTTCCACTGCAAGTTACCTTGGTTACCCAGCATAGTGACTGTTGTCTGGGAGGTGGTTGTTGGTACTCCAAGAGAGATCTGGTTGCTTGTTGGCCAGTCCAACATGATGCCATACACAGAGGTAGCATTGCTCTGAGATGTGTACCTGAAAAACAATTTATGGATGCTTGATGAAGAGATTGTTTTCCCCAAAAGGTTTTCAAAGTTTGCAGTACACAATGTGCCTTTGTTTGTGATATACTGGTTAATTCACTTTAACTTTTATTCTAATGGCATCTACAGTGGGATTAAAAATTACATGATGTCATGTAGGCGCAACAAAGCTCTGTGGGCCATTCTTCGGTCACGTTTGTGACCAAAAAACTGATTTTTTACTTTCAGCCCAATGCTGTTTTGTCAACGTAACCAATCTGTTATTACTTTTTACATTATTAATAACCTTCAGTCCAAACCTAACAAAAAATAATTTTTCCACTTTTGGTAGATTGGTTATTTTGTCATGGTTGCCCCCAAAAGTTTGGTCACATGTGTGACCTTCTGATGGTCACAAACGTGACCGAACTTTATTTTCCCCCAATGACAAAATAACCAATCAAGTGAAGGTGGATATATTATTTTTGGTTAGGCTTAGACTCAAGGTTATTAATAATGTAAAAAGTAATAACAGATTGGTTATGTTGACAAAACAGCATTAGGTTGAAAGTAAAAAATCGCCGGTTTTTGGTCACAAACGTGACTGAAGAATGGCCCTGTGGCGGTTCGGTGCATTCTTCAACCAATTATGCATCCCAAAACGAGGTGCGATGTCGGTCCTGGCTCACGCAGTCCAAATTATTAATCAGACTCTAGTGAGTACGTAATAGACAAACATTTAAAGGCCGACTCGGAGATTTTGAAATATAACTTTTTTGTGTAGTAATTAAAAATAGTCATCTACAACTAAAGATAGTCACCTAAATGCTTAATTCCAAATAGGTAGAGATGAATCAAATTTTTCGTTTTCATGCAGTAAACATTTATGCACAGTATTGTAACAGTGCCATAGGATACCGTGTATAACGAAAATTCCGGATCCAGAATTTTATACCCAAGTTGTGATTTTCTATATTTAGGACTTCGATTTGAGCATTATGTATATGCAAAAAACATGATTTGTTTGAAAAATGAGTGTGCCCTCATCAGGAAATCTCTTGAGTCAGCCTTTAATTACTTATTATCAGAAATAGGTTTTAAGGTGGGGATGGGGTGACCCTAGAAAACTGCGCAGCAGTCATCTTGCAAGGCAACAACCATGCAAATTCTATCAATAACATTGATTAAAGATTTATTTCTAGTCTTTCTGAGCAGTGTCCACACTACTCTACCAATCCACTTTCATTGAAAATAAATATTTTTGCTTTTACTTAAAGGGGCGTGTTCCGATCGTCTTTGGGACCCCTCTGATTTACCCGGAAGTAGTATCGATTTTGATATCAGATGAAAGGCCGTATTTTTCTTATTGTCGTCCTGAAATTTGAGCCCTCGAATCCATTTCAATCCCAAGATATAAACAAAAAACTGCCGTTTTAGTGGTTAACCACTTTATTAGCACAGTATTGAATAGGGCTTTGCAACATGCATTATTGCGTCTACCATCAAAACCGCAAGTTTGTTTCCCACGGTACTTGATGGGGTGTGTGTCCTAGTGTCAGGCTCTCATATCAAGTAGAGAACAAAATACACATAAATCAGAACAACCACCTTTAAAAGAGACATGAGTACATTTCCATAAAGTGCCCCCAATTTTTTTTCGAACTCTGTTTTTTTGCCTATTTGGAACGCTTAACAATATTAGATCACACCTGAAGTGAATACACCGAATACATCGTTTTTATTTATTCAAAGCATGGTTTTTTCTATAGGGGCTATTACGATACCCAGGAAGTTCAAAACAACATTTGCGGTTTTCTTTTGTACTTGTTGTCCAATAAACTTTCGAAACGTTCTCGGCAGGTGGACTACAACCGATCCATTGCAATTTGAGAGAAATTTGTATCCTCAAAAAAATCTGTCACTTTAAAGGTGCATTTTGTGATTCTAGTACCTTCTTGTATTTATGGTTCACTTGATATTCTCACGAAAAGCTTATTCTCAAACTTTCATTTGAATTGGATCTTACATTTTGGTGCTCTAAGCAAATACTTTAAGTATCCACTAAGGTCAACAAAAATGGCACATACTGGTCAATCTTAAATATGTGGCAACAGTAGTTCTTTCCAATGTAGCCTAAACTGTGAACTCACCATACTCCCTTAGTCATTGTGTCATTCTGTGCCCTCCATGGTTTAGACTTGTAGATGGCCTCACCATTGACCTTCAACCAGCTCCCCATCTGACGAAGACGCTCCTCAAATATAGGCACTATCCTGCCATCATGGGTGGGGCCTACATTCATTAGAAGATTACCACCACAGCTGTGTGTAAAAGACAGGGCTACAAGTGAACCCTTGCAAAAATATAGGGCTAAATATAGGGCCAAAAAAACAAGAATATAGGGAAAATATAGGGATAAACAAGAAAATTATAGGGAAAATATAGGAATTTGTATGTATTTTTACTTGGAACTTGGGTGCCTTTCCATTGTATATCAGCAGCAATTTTAATTGCCAACATTTGCACCATCTCTGGCT
Organism: Ophioderma brevispina; assembly: GCA_023653785.1. NCBI lineage: Eukaryota > Metazoa > Echinodermata > Ophiuroidea > Amphilepidida > Ophiodermatidae > Ophioderma > Ophioderma brevispina. Next base: position 6,594 of record JAMKCH010087086.1, on the reverse strand, counting down.
GTATTTACTATATATTACATAATATTCCCATGTTGTGGGTAATTAAATAAATGAGGGGGGAAAATGCTTTCTGACAGTGCACCTATCCCTATTTGCATTTGTTTTCAGGAATCCAGGTTTCCTGAAGAGTGCAATTATTTCAAGTATGACTCTATTTTAAAAGTCAAGTCATTTAAGCTTTGACCTCATTTTGACATTGGACCCAATATCTACAGGTCAAAGAAGTGTTGTTTTGTGGGAAAAAATTGCAATAAGTTTTCTAAAAGTTTTTTTAGAAAATTATTCATTTTGGGATACATTGGAAACCTCACACTTCACAGTGGAAAATTGTACATATGCCTTCCTGCTATCTTCTTGCAACAAAAATAGTTGTGCATTTTAGAAGTAGTAATAGCCTCTGCTATTGCCCTCTATCTTATCAACACTTAAATGTAACAACTATGTCAATATCAGCACTTGAATCCATCTACACCAATGTATCATTACCAAGGAAGTTGCATTTGAAAGTTTTTTTCCTCAAAATATGGCCAAAGGTCACATGGGTCATTAAATGTCAATCTGTGTACACCCCAAGTCCTTAGCCAGTGGTTCTTTTGAGCAAATTTGGTGGTGATTTATAGATTTTAACAAAGAGGTTTTAAGGGTAATGTAGGGGTCATTAGAGGTCAATATGTGTACACTCTATATAATCTTGGGTCAGTGGTTCGTTTGAGCATGATTGAGCATAATACCTGTTTGCTAAGGAAACTGCATTTGACATATTTTACAAAAATAGGGTCAAAGCAAGTGTGATGGTCATAGCACCTTTACTTGCACCTGAAATGACATTTCATAGTTTTAACCAAATTAGTTCAAAGGTCACATAGGGGTCTTTAGAGATCAACCTGTGTACACACCTGGTGAATCTTGGGCCAGGGATTCTTTTCAAAGAGTATGAAGTTAATCAGTCAATGAGTATAAGAATAAACAGGAGTTTGAGAGACATTTATATAGCAATCAAGGGGAATAAGAATGGAAAACACAAATACAATTTCACAGATGTGACCTTGACCTTTGCTTTAAGCTGCAGATCTGCATCTCATACCAAATATTGTGTTAGCTAATATGGTCCTTTGGTGCAAGAGTTGTCATTTCCCTCTAAACTGGCTCAAAAACTCTTTAAAAAGGCCAAGATCGTCTGGGGCTTGTGCCCGAGCCCAAAAAAAAAAAATTGAAAAGAAATTTTGCTTACATATTGTAAGCAAAATCCTCAGAAATAGGTATCCTTTTTACCAAAATGACCCTTATGAATGAGTAAGGGTTTCAAGTCCAGCTGCACACCCTCAACCAAACCAAATCTGAGTAGCCCCTCCCATGGAGACCAGTCAAATTTGCTTAATTGTTGGGTAGTCAGAAGAATATAAGAATAATGTAAGAATATTAAAGCAGTGGTCTATGATTTCTGACCAAAAAAAAAATCTGTTTTTATTCTTAAACAAAGTCATCAAAATCCAGAAAGTCCTTAAATTGACAAAGGACTTGAAAGTTGACTCTGTATACAACCATGCTAATTTAAGATTGGAGATACCCAATTTTGTAGTGCTTGTTTTAAAAGCTCATTGCAATGAACATTTAGATGCTGAAAGGCAATATTTTGATCAATTCTGTGAAAAACCAGGCAACTAATTTCTGTGGAGAAAAAAAATATAGGGATTTTGGAAGTTTATAGGGATTTATAGGGAGAGGGTCAAAAATATAGGAAATATAGGAATTATAGGGCCGCTTGTAGCCCTGAAAAGATTTTAAATCATTTAAGATGTATGAGAAGAGTAAGAGCAGGATGGAGTGCTTTTGGGAAGTTAAATGAGGTGATGCGGAGCAACATGCCGCTGTGTCTTGAAAAGGAAAGTTTATAACCGATGTGTTCTCCTGACCATGACGTACGGCTCTGAAACTTGGGCTGAGTCAATCAGAATATGGAGCACAAGTGGAAGGTGGCTTAGCACAGCATGGAAAGGATTGATGATGATGATGATGACGACGACAGGCATATTGTGAAATATTTGCTGAACTCTTCTCTTTTGGAACAAGGAATGCAGTTTCCATCCAGAAACTGGCTTCAACTCAATTCATGGGAAAAAAAATAGTTGGTACACTTGATGCAATATATTTGAACCATTCCCATTTTCACAACTGAGATCGGAATTGGGTAAGTCATTCTTCATTAGAAAGCAGATGTCTTTCCCTTTACCATATCCTTCCCCAACCCCATCAATGTTGGAGGACCTTGCCAGGCTGCTGACAACATGACTCGGATTAACATTGCCTTGGGGGAGAGGGGGTCAATTCTTTCCCTAAATAGGACAAAGTGTTCCAACATTTTTTTCCATGATTGTGGGTCAGCTGGTTATAACTAGCATAGATTGTGAACAATCTTCAATGGTATTTAACTTGTTCAATGGGTTGTGTGACCCCACTTATTTGCCAACCCGACTTCTGAATTCAGCAGCCTTTATCGAATAGGGTGCATGTGATGCTGCACTTTATTCTACAAAGACTGCTGAATTGAGAAGTCAGGTTGGCAAGTGGGGTCAATAAAATGTACCAACCCCTGATGTTAAACTGGACTCAGTTTTAAACAAAGGTCAACCTAGGTCAACACAGTTTAATGGAAATATATCATCGTGCGAGTACAAAAAGGTCATACGAAGTACAATATCTGCCACTTATCAAAAATTCCCATCAAACACGACTATGCCAAGACTTTTGTGAGTGGTTCTTGAAATGGTTCTTCAGGTGCCGCAGTCTCCTGAAGAACCACTGAAGAATAACTGACTCAAGGAAAGATAAATTAAGAGTTATAACCTAATACATGGCAGCACACAGATGTAGCACATGGCAGCTATTGCACTTATGACCTCCTTGTACTCGCACTACAATATATTTTAAAGCCAGCCACATTGTAGTTGCTGGAAGTCCATTACCTGACTGTTTCTGCGAGCACTTGTGTGAGATCATCCATTGTGAGGTAGTCAGCCAGCTGAGCCTCACGGCGATATCCCCAAGATAGCTTGTCAATGGTCATACAATTCTCCCACTTATGTTTTTGAAGGACACCTGAATTAACAGTAATGGTAATAATTACATGGTGATGTTTTCATATTAAAGGTGCATTTTGTGATTTCAGCACCTTCTGTTTTATTCATTGTTCACTAGATATCCTTGAGAAAAGCCTATTCACAAAATTTGAGCTGATCCCCATCTTGCAGTTTTGTGTTATGAGCAATTCCTTGTTTCCCACAGTCCCCATAGACTACTGTGCTGTAATTTCTGTCCATTTACGGACAGAAAATGCAAAATTGCGAATTTCTAACAGATACGACCGAATTTTCACACAAGATTAGGTACACATGGATTACTAAGGCTAACGTTTCAGATGATATTAAAATCTCAACTTTTTTGAGGCAAGTCGGAGGGACGAGGTTGTGGATCACAAAATGCCCCTTTAAGTAAAATACATAACATTTGTGATTATTCGTTGACTTGCCCACAGAGGATGTAGTTGAGGTCTCATGTATGGTTTGTTGCAAAGGAAACAAATAGAGATAGCAGTCCCAAATAGGTCGTTCGATTATGTGGTCATAGAATAAGAGAGAAATATTATGACCCCGAATGTCCTTTGACCTTCCCATCTGTTTCCCCACATAAGACTCTTGTCTCAAAGTATAAGCATACCAAGAAATAACTTGAACCATCACTGCACTAAAAAGCTACAGCAAGTTGAAAAAGTGTCAACCAAAAGGTGTACACAAGAGCAATATGATCCAATGTGGAAATCCATCCAATGTGACCCCTGAATGACCTTTCTCATGTATAAGCATACCAAGTTTTAACTAGATCCATCACTACAATAAAAAGTTAAAGTTGAAAAAGTGTCAACCAGTAGGTGTATACTAAATGTTTGACACATACAGACATATGAATCATGCCGACATAAGGTCTTTTTGATTGTATCCGAAAACCTAAAAAGTTGGGCATTTATTGAATTAAGTTACCCACCTGGATTAAATCTGTCTGAGCATGTGTAGTATCCACCGTGATGACAAGAGATTCCTGCACCCCATCTGTCATTGGTTACCACAGTGTCTTTAACTGGGCTTTAAAAAACAAACAGTGTGGCATTATCATCTTAGAGGGCCGATTGCTAACTTCGTCCCCAGAAGCCCAGATTTTACTGGAAGTGGTCAAAATTTTGGTATCTGAACAAAGCTACTATTTTTCTCTTTTTATCCTGTGAAATCTTAGGGCTAAAGTATGTTTGGTTTGGAAGTTATGATTGAAAATGTGCACCATTTTGGTCAACCAATATTAATTTTACAAAGGTCTCTATGGGGATTACAAAATCACGTTTTAGCTCTCACATCAAAACAGGTTGAGATATCGGCGCGAAACTTTACAGATGGGTTTTTGGGATATAGGCGATATTCTATCAAGATGAAAACTTCATTTACGTAAATCGGGTCATCCCCTTTAATCTAGTTCAGTGAACTCTGTTCGAGTTTATCCTCACTAGCTCAATAACTGGGGGGTCACTGGTCATTGACAAGGGGATATCATGTGCAACATGGGGTTTCAAAAAGTACCCCTAAACCAGTAATTTGATTGGTCTAAAAAGCACCCATACACAAGTATGGCAAGTGTAAACTCCTACCCTTAACTAGTATTGGCAATATTGCCCCCCCCCCTAAATGTTACTTGGGTCGATTGCTTTCTATGAAATTTGTTTCTATGTAGGCTGTACTGAAATGCTTATTTACACACAATGAGCCGAATTCGATACAAACTTGGGGTTCCCAAATCGAACCCTAATCAAGTAAGTTGAAGTCCTGGTTCATGTATGTGTGAAAAGTATACCATTTTTTCCAGATTTCAGTTTTTTTGCTACCTTTTTCATGTTATGTACATATCATGCACAATTTTGAAAAAATACCCTTTGTACATGTTTCTTTGGTCACACATGATATCCCCTTGTCAATGGACAGTGAACCCCCAGGGCTCAATGAAAGTGTGGTCCATGCAGCAGTTTCTTTTTCAATAAATCAAATACAGGCTGCTTGCTCACACTGTACTGGTATTTTCATGATACATTACATTTTGTACCCAATCTGATTCACTGCGATGCCAATTGCAAATTGGATAATAAAAACAATAGAAAACCTACAAAATCTATTCTTTTACAGATTCATAGTGTTTGAGTGTGCTAGATATATGGTTTTCAACATTTACAGCTTACTCCAGAAAATTGCAGAACTATTTTTTTACAAATAATTTTTGTAGAGCCTGCTTTAACATATTTGAGGCAAGTGTAAAGCAATCACTAATATTATGCCCCATTAATAAAAATGATATTTTGGGAAGTAAGGTACTCTATGTGAAATAGACTAGTTCCCATGGAACTTTATTCAAATACAAGGTGTATTTTTGCCTCTTCAAGCAGTTAAATTGTCTTCAAGATGACAATTTGTTTAAAATACTGCTACAAAAAATGTATATTAGGCCAAGAAAAACAAAACAAGTTTGTCTCAGAAGACGGTGTGCATTTTGTTTAAAATTGCTCTTTTAGCACATTTTTTTAAAGGTTTTTACTCACTTGAAAGATTTTTTTTTTAATTTTCAGAAAAAAAATGAAAATTCAGCCACTAAAATGGAAAAAGCCAAAAATGCAATAAAAACAAAAATTAAAAAATCCTGCATTTCGCATTAGCATTTTTCTTTAAAAAATCATTTCGCATTTGCATTTTTTACATTTCTTCCGAGACAAACTTGTTTTTTTTTTGCCTCAACCACCTCCAGAACATTCTTAAACTACTTTCCAAGTATAGTAACCACTGTTATCAAAACATATGGACAATAACCAAAACAAAGACCAAAATATTAATTTACTTAATTCTTCAAGTATATTAGAGTAGCTTAATAACAGTGGTACCAAACATACCTATCATTGTATAGCCAAGCCAAAAATCCTGTGCTATTCCAGTATGTATCAGGTGCCTCCCAGTCACCATCAGACCAGATTACTTCAGGCTTGTACATGTTAACTATCTCGTGGAGCTCTGGTTGAGATACTTGCTAGGGGAAAAAGAAAAATCAAAGCACAGTAAAAACAGCCATGGAAGTACCTATCAATATAGAGCCATGCCCAGTTTTGGCACCAGTGGGGGTAGGTTGGGGTGGTGGTGGTGGGGGGGGAGTGGCTGGGCAAAAATTTTCCCCTAATTTTTTTTCCTTTCCCCCAGTTTGCACCCTCCTGGCCAGAAGAAAAATGATGGATTTTTGGTAAAAAAAAGAAAGAAGCCATTTGGGACCAAAAATCAGCAAATTTTGGTAAACATCAATGATTTGGAGCCAAAAAATTAGGGTTAAAAATTGCCATCAAATTTTGGATATTCATCCCCACCCCCAGAAAAATAAGTCTGGCCAATGCCACTGGCCATGCCAAGAAGTTGGCTGTCACTCCCATTTTGGAAGTGATGCGTATGTATGTGAGTCTGTTAAGACCCCCAATTTTAGCATCGTTGTCACACAAAGAACCCATATCATATTTGTTGGAAATCT
>JAMKCH010087084.1:0-15194 GCA_023653785.1 Ophioderma brevispina | reverse complement strand
ATAAATCGGAACAAGCACCTTTAACAAAATAATATTAAGTATTCTAACTAAGTTTGTGGTACGTAAAAATACTGATTTGGCAAACGCACAATTAAACCAACAAGAAAGACAAACATTATTTCACAGTGGGTTTTTAATCAACATTTCATTGGAATACGTCTCTTGGTAGAAAAATAAATCAAGAGTGTTTTCTTTCAATATTTGAAACATTTACAAAGTTCTTCAAGCAGAAGTATTTTACTTGTTTCTTATTTACATATGGGAATGTAGTCTACTGCATACATTACATGATTAACATGACTTTTATAGACATTAAAACTAATACTAATCTGAAATGAATACTATCATTAACATGTTAAGCATTTTAGCAACCCTGTCAATTAGCAGGACTGACGATGAAATAACGCTACTTCAAAGATTTTCCCCCTAAAACGTAACATTATTACAAGATATTTTCACCATAAAATATAGACTGATGCACAAAGTCACACACTTAACCTTAAAAAATGTCACAATTACAGCAAAATTAATTATTAAAAATAATTTTTAACTGTAACTTTTACGGTTTCCTACTGGTAGCTTGGATGCGTCATTCTTGAACTGTTGGTTAAAAGGATATAAATCGGACAATGCAAGATGATGAAAAAATGTTTATTATATTAGCTTATAAACTACTTCAATGTAGGAAAACAATCCTCAAATACATTGGAGAAACTTTCTTTCAATCAGAACCAAAAGTTCAAACTGACTAACCTGACAGTTTCGTCCGTCATGGGCGACAGACTTCTTCAGAGTGATGACCCATCTTCTTAGACATCCTATTTCCGGTGGAGCTGGATGACGTCATGAGAGGATCATATACGTGACTTTAAAAAATGGCCGCCTCCGTCCCTGTTCATAGTCTTTGGTCCCCGCTTCCTGATCCACAAAGATTCTCGTATCTCGCGTGTTGTTTCGTTGTTCTCCATTTGTAAAACTTTTGCCTCAGCCCAATTGATGACGTGGTTGAAGAGAATAGCAGGGTCTGCGACAGCCGATTTACTTTGTTCACCAAGATTTTTCTTAGCTTGCCGAGTGTACTTTTTGGTTTTATTTTCCATTTTTTCTGTCTCGATCTTATGTTCGCGGAGACGGGTACTAAGTTTTCGACCCGATTCCCCTATGTAGGTGAAATCACAGTTCTTACAGGGGGTCTAATAAGTGATGTCAGTTTTTCCCCTGGGTCAACCTTGTCTTTGGGGTGAACAAGCAACTTCCTTAGCGAGGTATGAGGTCTTGAAGCCAAGTGGATATTGTGTTTTTTGAAAACTCTGCTGGCTCTCTCAGTGAGTCCTTTCACATATGGTGCAACCACCATACCTTTACTTTTCTGGTCGGAATCTTTTTTTCTTTACAGGATGTTTTTGTTGTTTGCTCTGGATCTGCTTTTCGACTTTCTCGAAGGACCACTCCGGGTAGCCGCATTTGCTCAAAGCTTTCTTTACAGTCTCTTCTTCCAGCCGTTTATTTCTTTCTTCTGTTACAATGCTTTCCTTTCTGTCAAGGAGAGTGCGTACAACGCCCAGTTTATGATGTAAGGGGTGGTGCGAGTTAAAGTTGAGGTACTGGTCCGTGTGAGTGTATTTTCTGTAAACCAAGAGTTTAACTGTACCGTCCGGTTTTCGGACAATAAGTGTGTCCACTCTGAAGAAGTCTATTCGGACAATAAGTGTGGGTCATTACTCTGAAGAAGTATGTCGCCCATGACGGACGAAACTGTCAGGTTAGTCAGTTTTAACTTTTGGTTCTGATTGAAAGAAAGTTTCTCCAATGTATTTTCTACGAACCTGATGAATCTCTTCAATAATCCTCAAATAGCTTAAAAAACGAAGTACTTAAGAAATTTGTCATGCCATCTTCAGTAAATTAAAATGCAGTGATAGCAACTCAAAATGTACACTAAACAGCTGATTTTGATACATAGCAGTAACTCAGCAACTCTCAATGTGTTTGGTCAAGCATACAGGTCATAGTGCGCACTATCGCGCTTCAGAATATGCAACAGCTGCATGGAAAGAATTTTTTGCTCGCTAGTATCATATAAGATGTACTGTTTTGTCTTTTTTGCACTGATTTCAAATCCAATGACTTACAGGTTATGTTAGCACATCTATGCCAGTAAAAAATACTAACATGTTTTCTAACTCTCGTATAGGAAATCGTTGCTTATTCCTTTATCTACTGTAGTTTCAGTCCAGACTTTTAATTTAAAATCATGCTTGATAATCTTGTCTTTGTTTTTTGTTGTTTTTAGTTTGTTTTTGTTATTAAACCGTTTTGAAACTGAAGGGTATGATTATAGCAGGGGTGTCCAACCTTTTTGATGCACGGGCCGAATTGGTTGAATCCAACTATCCAAACTATTGCGGGCCTCAAACAAGTAATCAGGCTCTCAACTTTTGTTTATGACGTGCCTACAAAAGTCTGAAGTAGGACCCATATCTATACCAATACCAACAATACCAGAGATGCAGATTTGGGGTCAAACTTAATACAAATTTCCATTTTTGTTGACCTTTTTAGCAAATTTTGAAAAATGTTGGCTTCATTTTGAGGATATTTTGATTAATTTTCCCACAATTTTTAACAAATGTTGGTTTCAGATTGATAACATTTTCCAACAATGTTTAAAAAGTTCGGTTCCAGATTGAGGAAATTGAACTAATTCAAATGACATCTGTTTTAAATCTATTATTTAAAATATTTACGCATTTTAATTTTTCTCGCGGGCGGCATGGAAACTGTTGGCGGGCCGCAAATGGCCCGCGGGCCGCAGGTTGGACACCCCTGGATTATAGGTTTGTCCACTGTACTTTCCGGTTAACATAAATCGACTAATACGTCCATTTGACAGCAAGGAAAATCTGTAAAATTACAAGCATTTACTAACGAAGCAAGATATTTTTACGACGCTTTTGCATTCATTGGTCATACATATAAATTACCAAACTGATTAATTCACGACTGCAACTCGTAAATTTCTGGCAAATATCAAAGCGGATTATTAAAATGATTAAGAATTAAACAAAACACACCTGTAGTTACAGCTGCTACTGATTATTAATTATGAATGAAATCCGAGGCCTAAAATGATTTTTTTCATTGAATATCAATTCGGGAGGTAAAATCTTTCAATTTCAAATTGTTGCTAGAGTACATATCGTATTTTTTACAAATATGCCGTGCAACGTGTCACAAGCTCAAATCAGTTAAGTTAATAATTCAAAATTATAACAAAACGACAATTTGTAAAACCAAAGCAAGCAGTAATTAGTATCTTATTTTCACTTCAAATTTTTGTAGAAGTCCTGTTTTTGTATAATATTTGTTCATTTTAATTCGCAATATGTTAATTTGAAGAAAAAAAGAATAATATATGAATTAAATGTTCTCATATATTCCAAAGGTAATGTAGTATTGTGGTTAAGTATTTGTTTTCATAAGCAGAAGGTTCCTGGTTGGATTTCCAGTCAGGTAATCCTGCATGTATAAAATTTACTTATACGATTAACAGCTAACGTATTAAGATGAATAATGCATTGTAAAACAAGGCACATAGTACCTCAAAAACATTCTTTTTCCCGCTTTTTAGTTCCCTATTTCTCCATATACCTACAACATTCATTTGAGTTCCACCACCTTGATTAATAAATTGGACAAATTTGATTAATTTCTAGGTGTACTTACTAAATAAGCGCAACAAAGTAGTGTGATTTTGAGTACATGTACAAAAATGATTGAGTTGTACTTTTGAGCTATCTCATTTAAAATACAGGACTAGTGATAACTTAAAAGATTACTCACTGAAATTACTAAACATTTTTTTCGAATGTGGTCTTGAACCGTATTTACGTCGTAGCATTAAATACGTACTCTATGGATACATAAAACTATACCTTTCTAAAATATTTTTTTCAAGATGAATAAGGCCATTCTCATTTAAATTGAAGCATTTTTAAAAAAAAATACCCCTGTACAAAATATTTGTTGTCCTTTGGCCTATTTTGACCTATACCTTGTTAATAAGGCATCCTACCATACCTCACCATTAACTTCTAGTCATTTGGACTGGATGAAGAATTTGTAACATTTCATAACTCTATTGGATCACTCTGAATTTAATCCCCTTATGTGACTTGTGACCTCTGTAACTCAAATTGCCCAAGATTCCAAGATGGCATCTGATGGATTCTTCCACTAGAAACCCTGGTCTGTAGGTTCCTTACAACAAATTTCCAAAGAAGGTTGACGTGTTTCAAAAAGAGCTTCGCAAGTCGAAAGTGTTACACCACGTGTATTTTTTCACTTTGCTCAAAGGATGAAATCAGCATCTCTAAATCAATTGAGTGTATTTTCACAATGGTTATTCCAATTTTCATTATTCAAAATTCTTATGGAAGGTTTTAGTATAGTGTAATTGTGCATTAAATCAACCTAATGTTGTTAATTTTTGTGGTGAAAGGCTATAACATTCTAGGGAATAGATGGGTAGTAATTTTTCTGGGACTCCCTGTATTTATGATAGGACTTGAGAAACGTTCACCACTTGCCATACAGAGAAATTTTAAGAAAAAAGAAATCAACCAGTATGTACATACAGTGTGAGTTAAAAAAAAAATGGGAGCCTGATTATTTCCGCTATTCTGCATCTTTATGAAACGTGTGTCTCAGCAAATGTGGTACCAGTGGAAAGTTTATTTTATTAACTTTATTTTTCTGCATATGTCATTCACACCGGTTAGGTATCGACCGAGCTACAGTCTTTTAAATTCAAGTAGTCGGTTTTTCGCTTTGTCCACACATTCAGATTAAAAAGAACGGTATTCTTGAAAGCAAATGTTCAGAAGAAATCGGGCAATTTCTTGAGTACAGAATATTGCGATATGTAAAGATTTTAGGCCATCCATATATTATGTGAAACTTTTTTCTCAATGCTTACTAAACCATTAAATATTTTGGGTCAGGAACACAATGTGGATCAGGAAGCAACTCAACCAAATTATTTATTTAAAAAATGACAGCTACCACCAGTTCTCGTTTACTGTTTAAAGGTGCAACGTGAGATTTTGAGGCACCCAAATATTGTGTTATAATAGTAATTTCATATGGATTAGACACTCAATAGATTTCTTACCTTGTATTTTACTACAGAAATGTTTTAAAAGAGAGAGAAAAGGCGATTTTGATTTGCTTATATTTCAATATAAAACATAGGCTGAATTTCATATTTGCTCCTAGACGAAATTGGACATTTTAAATTTTTTGTACCAAACAAACCTTTCTCAGGTTAATCCTTTCAGATGGATATTTTTGATGAAAAGCTCCTTTTTTTTCAAAATCAGTACTTTTGATTTTTTAGGGACACCTCATATGTGAAATCTCTCGTTCCACCTTTTAAAGTTCAATGCCAATTGATCAAATGTGGGTTGACTTATATATATATATTATACCAGATACTTTTCCCCACTTAATCTTACTTAAAAGCTTAGTACATTACGTAAATTCTCGTTTCCTTTTGTATCTCTTTCTGCAGTTTATAACAAACAGATAATTAAGAAGAATAACGTTTTCTTACAATTTGACAACAAACATGTTCACGTACTTTTCAATAACTTTCTTTTGGCAAAATTGGTTTATGAAGCAACGATCATCAACACTACGACTTAGATAAACATACATTTCACATTCCAGGATACGTTTTACATTATTTGCATTATACGTTTAATCCAATTTTCTGGTATTATACCTGTCATGTGTATCCTTCAAGTTCTTGCTCGCATCCTCGAACTCTCCGAATTAGAGTAGCGGACGGAACTCAATACCTACACAACAGTAGGTCTACCTTTCGTCTACGTTGCTCTCATGGGTCCCGCAATGTTTTCATTAGTACAGTATAATCGCGTTGTGCTGAACTAGCCCCGGGCGAATTACAACGATATAGTAATATACTAAGCAAAATACAATTATAGTAGTATAAACAAAGCGATAATGATTTAAGGAAAGATTCAAAACTTAACCGCTGGGTGACCATCAGGTCATTGCGGTAACCGGGACAAACCCAGGCGGACCCAGTGAGCATCCAGCGGTAGAGCTTGGAAACTACCCCTTACGTGTTAAAAAGGTATGTCGTCAAGTGATTTTTTAAGTAATTAAACTACACTCGGGGCACTTCTATTCTACTGTAATCAGAAAGCGTACTCCACTAGTGAATTCTCTTGGTGTAGCAATAAGGAATGACCCGGTGTGTCCATTTGGTGACCCTGTGTCAATGGTGAGCCTGATGAATTCAGCGGTCTTTATGGAAGAAAGTTTATGCATGTCACCAGTGATCCAGGGTCGCTAAATGGCCACACTGTGAAAGTACGTTGAGCAAAACCTACATCCTTCACGCGGAGTCTCGAGTAGGCGCAGAGAACTTGAAAACAAATTCAGATCAATTCCGTGATATAAAGATTAGAAAAAAAATCAAACAAACTGAAATGAACCGATACTTTTTGATGATAATTACGAATGTCAAATATGCCCGGGGTCCACAGGGTCTGTGATATCACTAGCCAAAGTCTCGCTTTGAAGGGAGAAACGCAGAATCTATACACACATTTTCTTATTTAGTATGATCCAGTGAACGATTTGAAACCAGTTTCAACAAAGTTGGACCACTAAAACAATAGATCGTACATATGGTAAGCTGTACATTTTTAGCCTTATGAGCAACCTAACAGATTGGTATTGTTTTTAAAACAATTTAAACACTTTCATTGTTTACCCCAATACAAACTTTGCCCCCTTGGAAGCTGATCCTTAACTTTATTCGCACTTTTAAGCCTTTCCGCTTTGACTCACCATGATTACATAGACCTTAACGAGAAAGGCGGAAGCATTTGCTCTCTAAAAACAACACGTGCATGACGGTTTTAGCTGCAAAATTGGATTGGAAAAGGCATTATAATAATAATGATAATAATAATAATGGACATTTATAAAGCGCCAGACTCCGGCCCGAAGGTCTCTCACTGCGCTGTTGTCTATTACGCTGCCATCAGGAAATCGTCATAATCATTATTGCCTTTACAATGCTGTCTAGCCGGCCCTTTCAACCATTGTAGATTATGCATATATTATAACAGACACAGCAGCGAGTTTTTAGATAGCAAACATCTAAAAATCACTGACCTAAGACTAGGCTTGTTTGGACTCATTTGAATGCATTTTTCATGCTGAATGTAGTCGCAAAACTGCTTTCACAACTTTGAAAAAATCATCTTGGAATGACTACAGTTGTTTGCAAGGCCGCAAAATGTTTTAATTTGCATTCCAAATGAATTCTTCGATAATGGCAAAGTTAAAATATATATTTTGGGTTTGTTTTTTATGCGTTTATTTTTTATTCAATCTTCTGTATATGTCATTTTTGAGAGGTTCATGTCTTAAAGTTGCCACATATTGTACAATCCACACATCTGATTTCGACCTCACTTTATAAATCAGGTTAAGAATTTCATTTGTATTCATGAACAAATATTGAATACATCGTGGTTGAATTTACTGATTGTGTCGTACAATACATATTATGCACAAATATTATGACATTCAGTCAGACATATTACAAAACTATGCAAACTTTGGAAGGTCCACGTCTGTCATCCTCTGTCCCTCCAGCTCTTGACACTCCTGCAGCCATAGCCCCATTTGCTCCGTCCCCTGTTTGTGTGGCAGGATTTACTGTCGGCATGGTTTTACCGTTTTCATTTTTGTTTTCTGTTTAGAAAAAATGGTTTACAAATTGAAACGGGTGATTACGCAAAAAGAAAATAAATATATCCAGGCCATACGGATTGGATATGTATATATTGATGTCGTTTTGCAAAACGTAAATAATAAATACAATTACAAATCATCCAGAAAGCATGGCATCGTAACAAGCAAAGCGGTTAGGCTTTATTTTGCTTGCGAATTGTTTTGTTATCTGCTATTGGATGTGAGAGAGTAATGTTAATTGTTACTGAATAGACTCTGTGACCACCAACACACAGCTGTTTGACCCCAGGCAAATGTCTCTTTTATTTTTAGAGCAATTTTAAGCAATAAAGATACAATTTTGACAACTGATATAAGTAGGCACATGCAAGAGCAAATATCAGAAAAATCCATTGCGGAAATCTTGCCATATAGACCTACAAAGGTCATAATTTGTATGTTATAGCGCCCTCTATATGCCTATTTCGCCTAGAAAGACGTGTAAAACTAGATTTTTTTTATGAAAAATCATATTTGCCCGCAATGAAATTTCATCAAATTTACACATGATGTATATAGTTAGTGGAATAAATACTCCAAATTAATTGTCAAAAGTGTCTCGCCATTGATATTTTTTGTTTTAGTCTCCTTTTGTCATAACAAATGAGACTTTCAAACAGCTGTGAACAAAACATGACTGTTAAAGCCACAATCAGCCACTGTTTTCCAAAATTTGTCCCTCAATTGACAGGTTTCATCATAGCAACAAATATACAGTCCTTCGTAAAAAGGACATTTCAGCTTGTTAATGTCGCCTTAAACGTGCCTTTTTTACTATTTTATGACCTAAATAAATGTCGCGATCCAGATATTTTGGTACAGAAGTCGTCCACATCTCAGCTTGATTACCAGTAAGTATTTTATCACAACAATTTCCAATAATGAAAAAAACGAAACAAAACTTCGATAAAATTAAGGGCGTAATTCGTTGACATCCTGCAGTACTTGACTAATAGTGGCTTTATCTACATACTCGCCACGAGTCCTGCAAACAAACCAGTATAAATTCTGATGGCGCTATGACGTATTTGTATTTGCTGCAGTGGACTTTACCTGAGAAATAAAGGACTTGTCCGTTATAAAATCTGTCGCGCGCCATCAAGAGTTATAACCCAGGAGCTAGCAGACATTTGTAACATATCTCAAGTACAACAGGTTTGAGTGATTAAATATGTTGACAGCCTGACAGGCACATTTGAAAAATAGTGCGCCCTCAAGATTGTTAAAATCGATATTTTTGCATGGTTGTAAAGCTTTTATATGCATTAGCCTTCACTTAAAATGATTAAGACCAAATCAGCGTCCTTATGGGTAAACAGAACGATTTTATAATTAATGTCGCCGGCGACATTAATTCAGCAGACGACGGAAATGGCGTTTAACACAGGAAAACGCACGCCGTATGAATGTTTCCCACGGAATGTACGGCGCTCCGGTAAGTACTTAATTCCTGTTTCTATAATTGAAAAAAAAATTGAAACCAGTGTTTGAAAATTCTCAAGACTGGAATAATACCGAAAGGCATTGTGGGAAAAATGGATTCGCCCGTAGATATTGCGTGTTAACTTTTCCGTGTTTGCGAGTACCGAAGTACCCGACAAAAACGTTCAATTTTCTCGCTAGGTTCTATAGGTTCAGACCCAATTACGATACATATTTAAAACAACACATAGTAACGGACCCGTCTCTGATGCCAAAACTTCCATAGAACCCCTCCGTTTTCCGGAGATATTTGAGATTTAGTTTCATTTACACACATTCTCTATGACTGACTGATAACGTTAATCTCTCACGCAGTACCAATTTAGATAATATCTTTCACAGTCTTTGTGGTTTTAATATCAATCAGTACGAGTCTATTATATTCATGTCTATTTAATTCATATTCTAATTAAAGTTATGGAAAACTTAAACGTTAGCCTACAAATTACCTGGATGTCTTTAACCTCTTATTAACGTCCCTATCTCTGTTTGAGTATGTTATTTTATGTGTAAAATGTATCTCTATTCTTCCAATGGCCTAGACTATCTTTTGAGAGCAAATTGGAAAAAAATTATATTTTGTGAAAATGTGCCATTGCCGCTTTAAGTGCTGCAAATGGTGCCTTAAGGAGAGGGGAACAAGACAAAGATTGTACGGGGCCAAATGTTTAAAGTGATCTAAGCATGTTGAAAAGTATACCACGTTATGTGTCTAACCATAGGGATTCAGAAAAGGGTTAGTTTATTATATCTATACCCTAAAGTTTCAGAGTTATAGGCTATAAAAACAGCCAAAAAATCAATAAAAGGGTTAAATTTTAGCTGTACAGGGGTTAAATTTTAAAGTTATTCCGATTTGGATAAAAAATGGTGCAAATCATTGGTGGAGTTCAAAAGCCCCTCCTTAACACCACATTTGCAGCATTTACAACACAAAAAGTAAGTCCCCCTCTAAACAACCGCTCCTAATTTCTTGTGTAGGAGCTTTGCCAAAGTCATTACTAGTTAATAATATTTCTATGATTGTTAGGTAACTGTTGTGTGAAACTTAGAGACATCCGTTACTTCTCGCCTGACTGAGAGCAGATCAAAGACAAAAAGAGGCATTTTCAAAACTCACAAAAGTGACATCATTACTTCGGTTGATACAAGCACTTAAATTGTACTGTTCAGCATGAACTTAAAAGTTGAGTACTGTTCAGTATGTGTATCCAACACTTTTAATGACCATTCTTATGACACTTATTCAAATCGTTGAAATCTGAATGCTGTAATCTATATGTTGCGGAAATTCTTCATCTACTTTGTACAATATGCTGCTGCAAACTGCTGCCTATATGGTAATGCATATGTCTTCATGGTCACTGTTGTTTAATGATATAAATCTTGATTGGGTTGAAATATATTCTATACCGTTCCAGTCATCCATATCCACCAGATTGCAATACTTACAATTTAAGCTTTTGCATAGATTTCTATCCGTAAATAAATTGGTCTACCAAATGGGTATTATTGACTCTCCTCTTTGTACTTTTTGCAACAGGGAAGTTGAAGACTTTGTGCACCTCTTTTGGGAATGTCATTTTACTTCTGCCTTTTGGCAATCTTTTCAATCTAGAATTTTAAATAATACTCATAATCTTACTATGAAGGATGTTTTGTTGGGTATTTCGGATGTTCATAACCACAAGTTTGATTTTGTTGTCCTTCATGCTAAATATCATATTTATAATTCTAGGTGCAATAAAGTAAAACCTGATATCATTACTTTTATTAATATGCTGAAAGTGTGTAAGAATACTGAGAAGTATATTGCTTTAAAGAACAATAATATTACAGGTTGGAACAGCAGATGGATCGATATCATTCACTGTTAGAACACTGTTTAAAATTTTGCTGTTTAAAAAGAGGGTTGTTTAAAGTGCTGCTGTTTAAGTTTTAAACAACGTTGGTTAAGTTTTAAACAACGTTGGTTAAGTTTTAAACAACATTGTTTAGTTTGTTGTTATAACATGTTGTCTTAAACAAGGTTGTATCAGTTTTAAACAATTTTTAAACAACTCGCAATCTTTAACCAACTGCTGTTTACCCTGGTCATCGCTCAACCTTGTTAAAAAAAGAAAAATTAAACAACTTGTTTAACAAATTTAAACAACTGATGCTTAAACTTTTAAACAAGTTATTTAATTTTTAAACAAGTTGTTTAATTTTTAAACAAGTTGCTTAATTTTTAAACAAGGTTGAGCAATGACCAGGGTAAACAGTGTTTGTTTAAAATTTTAAACAACTTGATTAATTTTGTTCTAACAGTGTTCTTTAAATGTATTGTTCTTTGCATTTATATCTATAATACATGTTATTTGCTTTTTTGTCCTTGATAATTGACTTTGTAATTTTATGATATTTTGTTTTTCTTGATGATGCAATAAATGGTAGAGCCTTATGGCTCTACGAAAAACAAATTGTCTTCATGGACGACAACGCCATGCAGTCCATACAGACGAAGGCAGATCAACGCATTCTTGGTCTGTGAGAACATCCAACGAATGGTATGGCCTACAGATTCGCCAGACCTCAATCCCCTCGAGCATCTTTTGGGAACAGCTTAAGCATTTTTGTATACCCGTGTCAATGAAGAGTACATTGGATGACTTAAAGCAATAACAGTACATTTTTAAGAGCGCCCCCCCCCCTCCCATTTTCCGGATATTTTGAGATTTTTCCACAGTTGCATTGGTAATTGACTAGTGAACAATACCTGTGAATGGTAGAGCTCGAAACTCTCTGTGTCGCAAAAGAAGGAATTTTGTAATTAGAAAATTTAATATCGGAGACCTCCGATAATAATTCACGGCTGCTGGAAACGTCCTTTCAATATGAAATACCCGGGAAATTGCGCTATGTACGTATCTAAGCTCATCCATTAGTTTTTCCGTCGGTTCAGGCAAGTCAAGTTAGAGATCATTTTCTAAGCGAAGGGCCAAATCCAAATATCATGCTTAGTTTTTGAGTTACCTGCCAGATCACTACACACTAAGCACACCTTGATTTTTTTGTAGTTTTTATGATAATACACAATAATTCAGAGGTGTGCTAATTAAATTTTGTTGCGGTCACCTCGAAATCCAAGATGGCGGCCAAAATGGCTGCCGTTTTGGCAAACGACAGTATTTTAGGGTAATGTCCTATGTGAGCCTTCAATCACCTTGTTCTTGGTGTCATATTGAAGATAACTTGATTATCTACATGATGATACCAACTTTTGTGGGTTTCATTGTTATCTACACACCGTATATGGCATATTTTTGCCATTTTTTTTCAAAAGGATGATGCGGACTGAAATACGTTCTCCTCCATATATCAAAATTGTTCTTCATAATTGGATCAAGACTTCTCAGGAATTTGCCTTCATATAAGATGCATTTTGTGTGAAAAGCACAGGATCATAGCAAGTTTAACTTGAAAGTTATAGTGTCTAAGAATGAATGGGGTCTTAATCACAAAAAAAAGCCATTTTTGCACATTTCTCTAAACACATGAACAAATATGTGTCAATACCATATAAAATGCTATATGACAGTTTTTTGATCACCTAACTATAATAAATGTTGATTTCAGTTGCTGCAATGGCCTTACTGATTCATTTTTTGCGGCAACCTCTAAATCCAAGATGGCGGCCAAAATGGCCGCTGCTTTGTCAAAGCAATGTTTTTAAGGATAACGGGTTGTCACCGAACAAAACTTTTGAAAATTTCACCCAAAGACCCCATATTATTTTTTTAAATAATTCCACTGTCACCCAAAGACCCCTATTTTGGGGGGAACTCACCCAAAGATTTTATTTTTCAGAAGATTTTGCAAAAATCTCACCTAAAGACCCCATTAACATCGTCACTCAGAAAACCCCTATTTTTAAACAATTTGTCTGTCTGTCTCGCCCAAAGCCCCTTATGTTTTCAGTCCTGTCACCGAATGCCCCTGGGTTTGGAAGCGCGAGCCTTACACCCATATCAATTTCATATGTGAGTGCCCCCCCCCCCCCGGGTTCCAAAACGGTGGTGCTGGCAGTACATCTATCCAATCAATTTGAATTTCACTTGGAGCTGTTACAATCCATCCATGGTCGTGTGGAGATGGAAGGTATTGTGCTCGAGTGATACAGTGTGTATTATGATGTACGCTTGGTAGTTGGCCCTCAGTACTTTTTTTACGTAAGGCACTCTTGCGAGGAAGAAGATCAAATCTTCCAGAACTAAACATGGTGGACCCGAAGTTCATTGACCCTGTAAGTAGAGGGAGGATGTAACTTCTTTGACCCTGCATAAAAGGCATACGAAGGCTTTCATAGAATGTGGTATCATTCTCTAGTAGCCACAATAATACCTTTCTCTCTGCCCTTGAAAGCAAACATACAGCCTGTAAGTGAATGAGCTCCTATTATAAGCCCATCACATGCTGATTCTGCAAGTTTTGTTCAAATGGCTGTGAGATTGATGTAACATGTTCTAGATGCAGTTCCTGTCAGAAATAGACATTTGTTTAAAACCCATACCAGTCCACAAGCAGCTGATGCCAATACAATGGCATCGGTATCCGGGACGCGATATTCTTTTCGTAGTTAATTTGTGCAATTACCCGAAGTGAAGCGTAGTGTGCATGCAGGATTAGTCTTCGTTCATGCAATTCCCCCCAACTTATAGATTAACTCTGGAATTTCTTGGTATAAATTCATAGCATGTGGATCCCAATGTTGCAAATAAGACACGTTACACGTCCATCTATAATCTTAGCATACTTGAGTTCTTTCCACTATTCAATTAAAGGCGGACTCAGAGATTTCCCGAGGAGGGCGCCCTCAATTTTCAAACAAATCGTGTTTTTTGCATATACATAATGCTTGTCCCTATGTGAAATATCTAAGTTCAGATTGAAGTCCTTCATATAGAAAATCACAACTATGTTATAAAACTCCGTATCTGCCTCAAACTTTGGAATGAGCATTTTAGGTGACTGTTTTTATTTCCACTTGACTATTTTCAATTAATAGACCAAAAATTATATTTCAAAATCTCTGAGTCAGCCTTTAAGAAATTTGCTAAGGACTTCTTGAACCTCCATCTCTTAGGCTACTTATCAACTTGTTGGTTGGGGCTAGCAATTATTGTGGAGAAGCTGTCTTTGACTGTTCTATCCTGGACTCTCGTTTTATTGATATTGTAGGATATGTATCACACACCCAATGCACACTGTTGCTGATGCATGGATGAACTTGTTTCATTATGATTTTCATTATTGTCTCCGCCAAATCACCAAATATTAAATTATTAACAAATTTCACAGTCTAAATAATGGCCAAAGCATGCAAAATAACAACTTAAAGAGTTGTTGGGCTTGGCATTTCCTCTGGTGTTTGACCAACTTCTCCAACTCATGCATAGGCACAGACTTTGATGTTTGCAGGGCACCGTCTGTTGCTAGTGAATAGGGTGGTGGTGCGAGTGGATACTCAAGGACTTTATCGATGTTAAACCATCGCATCGTGAATGCACACCCTTCTTAAGTACTTCTTTTGCTTGGTCATTGAAGTAAAGTTGCACAGTGCAATGTCTGGCAATTTATCGTAGAAGCTAGTCTGAGCTTGTATGGTCTTCTATTCTGCTGCACCATCAGAGTAGCCCTGGTTTCAGCATTATCTGCTAATTCTTCACGTTGATCAGGTTCATCCGCAGACCATGCAGTCTCTGTGTGACAAATTGGGTGAGCGACATGTTTCCTTTCCCTTCTTATAGGAATTCAACATGTCATTTGCCAACTCTTACGAGGCCTGCTTACCAGAGCAAATAATTAAAATCATAATGAAACGAAGCCTAAGCATC